>JARGCV010000467.1:245000-282500 GCA_034064705.1 Bothrops alternatus | reverse complement strand
TCTTCATTCGGTTCTCTTGCCAGCGAATAGATTTAATACTTAACTACAGCCCTTCCTGGTGCGTACACGCTCCCCTTACCTGCCTGAGGAGACGAGGCAAGTGATTTGCATATTTATTAAATATCTTTTAGTAGGATACACAAAGCACATTGCTACATCTTGCTCGCTGTACGCCATTCTGGTGGCGCGGGGAAAGAAAAGGTGACAAGGATGGGGGTCTCGGAGGGGAGGCGTTGAAAAGAGGCTGGGGTGTCAGCAACCAGGGGGTCAAATAGGGAAGGGGAGAGGGGTAAGGGCAAGCAAAGATCTGGGATCCGAGGCTTTGCCCTTAATTTGAAAGTGGGTCAAAGGATTGAAGTGGATTGATGTCTAGAGAAGATTCTGAGGGATGGAGGAATATGGTCTTGTTGTTTTAGGAAAGCGTCTCTCCAGAAATGTTTTGGTGTCTGGGCGTCACTTGGATTGAAGTCCAGTGGGTCAGAAAAGAATTGGATTCTGGAGGATGGACTAGCTGATCATCAACAATTGACCTCCTCTGTCTTCAAGAGACACCATGCTCCACGTTTGCCCAGGGCCCAGTTGGCAAGAGTGACTTCCAAGACCCCAAAACCAAGTGACCGGGTTGTGCATTGAGGAGTATCCCGCTGATCTTGTGAAGTGTGTTGAACGGACACACCTGTCTTCCGTGTGATGTTGGCAGCTGCCTTGCGTGGAGAGCTATTTAGAAGAGGCTGTTTCACCCGTCTCTAAAAACACTTCCTTTTTCTCCTAATGGTGCTTGTGTTTGAGGATTTCAGCAATTGTTTTTTGAGTGGAAACCCTCCATGTTAACCCTCTTTGTTAAAGATACACCAAGAAACACCCAGTGCTTTCTTTCCTGACTGCCAATCAAAGCAGGAAGCACCTAAGGAAATGTCCTTCAGAAAAAACCTTCAAATCTAGCTGAGCCTTTGAAGATGTTCTTCTAGGTTGGGTAGCCCTTTTCAAGTCCACTCTTCACAATTTCTCCCTGGGATTCTCTCTGGGATCATCTTCCATAGAAAGAACCAAGAAGGATCTCTGCCTGAAATACCAGCTTCGTCTGGACACATCATATTGGATGAGACTATGTCATATTTTGGTCCACCCAGGGACAATTAAAATCTCAATGGTTGTCAGAAAAGAAAAATCTTGGTTTCTCGCAACGGTGGTGGATGGAAAGATCTGGAAAAAAGCCCTACTTTGAAACCTCTGAAAAGCTTCCACGGATGACGTTAAGCGTCTGCAGGCGTATAAATTCAGCTTCGCGAAGCCTTCAAAATTTTGCTTCTCTTTCATCTTGCCAGATATCCAGGGGCCCACAGTTGTCACGTTTCGAAGGCTGTAGATAAAACTAGTCCTTCCTTTGAAATCCTGATGGAGGGTTTAAGACAGTGGGGGGAGGAAGGGTTCCCCCCCTTTATAAGCCTCCCCCTTTTGTGTGCTCCTTTCTAGCAAATTCTTGAATGGATCTACTCCTTGACCTTGAGCATTGCTAAGAAAATCCACTCGATTTAAATGCAAACTGACAGGTATCAAGTTATCCCATTGATTTTTTTTTCTTGCCTAATTTTTCAACTGCTTGTTGAATTCTCTGCTGCAGCCTACATGGAGAGGATCGGAGCCTGTGTGCTTTCCTACGTGCTTGCTTTCCTTGTCCATCTTTCTCACCCTCAACTAAATATCTTGACTTTTGGAATACAGAAAGCAGGCGAATAGAACATCATCTCAGAAGCCTGTTCCAAAATCAGGGCTATCAGATAAGTTAAAACACGTAGATTACCACTAGGAGGTCAGTCCCAAAGGTGAGGCAACTGGACTTTCTTATTTTTCTTTGAAGACGTTTCGCTTCTCATCCAAGAAGCTTCTTCAGCTCTGGATGGTGGGGAATGGAAGGATTTATACTCCTTGTAGACCAGCTGGTCATTTGCCTTCTTTTGGAGAGTCGTTGAGGCCACCTGGAGCTTTATCTCTGTCCTCAAGGTCACCTGTGTGGTGCAAATGGGTCTGGAGCCTCATTGGCTGCAGGATGTTTTCCGCCCTGGATCCCTTCATCTCTTCACTGTTGAAGGCAGTGTGAGTTCTAGTCTCACTTTAGGCCTACAGCTAGCTGGCTGACCTTGGGCCAGTCACTTTAATTTCAGCCCTAGGAAGTAGGCAATGGCAAGCCCCTTCTAAAAATGTTGAAGACGGGCGCAGGCTGTTGGGGATGAGTCTGCGTTGTCTGCATTTCCAACTGAAGCACAAAATGGTTCCTGGAGTCTGCCATGTTTTCTGGGAATCCGTTCACACTCCTGCACCGTTCGAAGGGCGTCCATCCCAAAGTGCAGAGCTCAATGTCTGTGGAGATTCTCCGTCATCCAGGGTCTTGGCTGTCCCAAAGGGGCTTTTTTTTTTTTTGGACTTTCTTGTGTTTCTTTGAGCGACTCTCTAAAACAGCGGTTCTCAACCTTTTTCAGGCTGTGACCCCGACCTGCGCCGCGCATACATGGCCCAACCCCAACCTGCACCGCGCATGCGCGCCGCGGTGCAACGGCCTGCATCGCGCATGCGCAGCGTGACACCACGCATCGCGCATGCGCTGCGCGACGGCCCGCATCGTGCATGCGCGGTGCTGCCCCGCGCATGCGCGGAGCTGCCCCCTGCGCCAGCCGAGGGGAAAAGGGGAAAAAATGGCGGACTGCGTTGTTTGGCGACCCCCGTGAAATGGTCGTTCGACCCCAAATGGGGTCGCGACCCACAGGTTGAGAACCGCTGCTCTAAAAGAATGCAAATGACCAGCTGTTTGCGAGCAATATAAATCCTTCCACTCCCCATCATCTAATCAGAGCTGAAGAAGCTTCTTGGATGAGAAGTGAAACGTCTTCAAAGAAAAGTCCAGTTGACTCCTGAAAAAAAGCACCTTTGGGACAACCATGAGATGGAGGACTGAGCATCTCCAAGGACACTAGATGTCAGCAAACAGACTCGCTCTGTCTCTCTTTGCTGCGCCCTGCTGGTGGCTTGTAGTGTTGCAGCCCAGATTTGGTAGCCTACTTTGGAAATGATAATGTGAATCTCAGTTTTGGCTTACGGTTGTTTCATAGCAGCCTTCCTTCCAAAGCAGGCAGGCACCTCCGTGAAGAAAAAAACAACAACCAGGAGGACAGGCTAGGCTGAAACTTTGCACCTCTTCTCATTTGTCAGAAGAGATCTCCAGAGGAAGAGTAGTAAATTTAGGCCGGTAGCAACCCAGGATTGCTAGGGATTATTTTTCTTCCTTGCTCCGTAGACCACATGCTCGTGTGTCATTCTCTCGCAGGAGTCTGCCTCAGACGTGAGAACCGATGCGGTGATGTAGGAGACAAATTGCTTTGCAGAGGAAATATTGCTGGATTTATCCAGATGTGACTCAGCAGGTATTAGCGGGAGCCGGCAAGAGAATGGCAGAGGAGGAACACACACACACACACACTCACGCAGAGCTCAGTCAGAGGTTTTCTCCCACTCTTATTGTTGATACAGAAGAGGGATTAGCTCAATCTGTCCTTCTTTCTGTGCCAGGCAAGAGACGCGGAAGTGAACTGGCCCGCTGCCTGCCCTTTTCTCCTGAGGTAGGCAAGCCTTTGGTTGTGAGTTGTGCCAAGAGGGGAGACTTGAGGGAATAAAATAAATAAATAACGCACGACGTGCTGTATTAGGTCTGCCATCTTTGGCCTGGCGCCTCACTGGCATCCCGCCATCAAAGGTTAGGGGAGGGGGGGCATGGGAAGGAGAACTAATGGGCAATAGTCAGTTTATGATGGGAAATAGGAAGGGGGGAAGTGACAGCTTGACGTAGAACAGGGAAGCTCAGAATCCGTTTGTGCCAACACCTGAGAAGGGATGTGGATTCACCCCAAACATCTCAGCGAATCTAGGCGAATCTTCATTGGCTGAAGACAGACTGGCCATGGGGGGAGGGCTGGGATGAGGGGAAACCTTTTCTATCCTTTTAGCGTGGGAAACTTAATTCTAGCCTGCGGACAGCAATCTCTCGTAAAAGAACCAGACTTAGTTCTAGCATGATTTTCCTGCAGCCAACAATCTCTAGTACAAGGATCAACCACTTCAACCAAATGGAGTTGAGGGTCTTTCTTTCCTAAGGGATCAGACTGGGGCAGGTCTGACATGCTGGATCAAAGCTTCACCAGCCCACGACGTCAGCGTTAAGTAGAGACTTCTCCAGATGAATAATGGAAGGATGGAGTGCTTGTTTATCCAAAGGATATTCTGTTGTCATTGACGTTGGTTAAGGTCTGATGCTGGGCTGTAATTCCTAAAATAAATTGTTAATAGTCTTAGGATGAGGGAAGAAACCCTCCCCAGCTAGTTTTTTTTTTTTTTATCCTAAGCCGAACCAAACCAGGAGGGAACTATTTTTCTGTATTTCCTTGTAGAGAAAAGTGTCAAATTCTCATGTGGCCAAAGAGATTTAAGCCCATTTGTAGCACGCTGGACAACAAGACTAATACCGGTACTTTATATTCTGCAGCCCTGAGAAGAACCACCATCTGTTGGCTGGAGGAGGAGAACCTTGGTTCCCCCCCCCCAAATCTTCATGGAGTCTGAGGAGTCTCCATCCTTACTGCCCAAAAGGTTATATGACAAGCGAAAGGAGACCATGGGTTTGTACTGCACCATCTTCCGAAGGCTGGACTTTCAACGTTCCCTGGAAGCCTGTTGAGGGATGGTGTTGATTGACCAGTAGAGTTGTCTTGAGCACGTTCTGAGTTGAATTCCTCAGGAAGGATTTAGAGGAACATCAACCATTGGAATCAACAAGACTCACCATGACAAATTCCATAGAATACCACGTTGCATACACGGGGAAGACTGCCCCACTGCAAATTACAGAAAAATGAAGCAATGGTGGCGTCAATATCCAGCCCAAGAATCCAAATAAAACTTCCGAAAATCTTACTGTTTATTGAATACACGGCACGCTAATGTTGAAGTAAAACTAACTCTGAGGTTTCCAGACACCAGTTCATAGAATGAAACAATTAAACAATAATTTCTCCAGCCAACCTCTCACACAGTCCACGTAAACAATTTCACTTTGTTATGGGAACCGTCTGCTTCCACTCCACACCTGCTGCCGTGTCCTTGGAAAGGTTTCAAGCTCTCAAGGTCTTCAGCGGAATCGTAGAGATTTCGTTTCTTCATCTAACCCATTCTAAAGCAACACATTTCTCCCCCCTTTACTGTAATGGCAAGTTGAAACGAAGAGGCATGTAGCTGCCAAAGTTTCATTCTTAACAGATGGTCCACAAGTCCGTGCATCCCGTAATGTCCCTTACGATAACTCAAGAAGTCACCAATTTTTGTGCACTTAGAGGCAAACGGGTCAGCTCGTTTTCATTGAATCTACATCTTGAGATCTTACCTGCAGGGTTAAACTGCCTCTCTGCTCCAGAGAAGGAATGGCCTGGAAGTCAGGTAAACGCAGTTGCCTTCGCATTTGTGCAAGTTTTGTGATTTGCTCACTTGATGAGAAAAGGACTTGACAAGGCTTTTTTTAACTTATTATGGTAAGGGGGGGCCGTAATAACCAAAATAGAAGTAATAATAATAATAATAATAATAACAATAACAACAACAACAATAATAATAATAATAATAATAATAGCATTCTGGTAAATAAAATCCGGCAGTGATTGTGCTGGTTCAAAATGTGGGGCGTTGGATTCTGCTGACCCAGCAGAAATTGCTACCTGAAGGGAAACAGTCCCCATAAAATATTGAAGGGCGCAGTGCTGGGTGACTTTGGCTAATGCAGCTTGTTCTCCCCTTGGTACACCTATAAAGGAATCCCGCAATACATTGCTGGGGACCATGGAGGCTGACAGTCACCCAGGGATTGGTGGGAAACAACGCACGGTGCAGAACCAACATGGTTCTTAATGCTGGTCACATTTTCCTCACCCATCTTGTGAAAATTAGTTTTGCCTAGCATTGGGTAGTGGATGGAGCACACAGAGCAAGGACAAATGGATTTGAACCCAAATCTACAGAGAAGAGGAAGAATATCTGTTCGGTCTCGCATGCCTGGTATGTGAGAATGGACTTGGGAGACAGGAAAGCTGCAGACTAGGCAACCGTCTTGCCAAGGATATTGCAGTCCACACGAGGAAGACGAAGGAAGTCTTTTGTGAGTAAAAGGAGAGGAGAGGAAGAAGACTTCCAGACTTGCTACGTTCTCTTGATGTCCCCTAGCAGAGGAAGCGCAAGCACCATTGTTGCAAACAAACAAACAAAATAACTTTATTACGGTCATAGACCAGCAATAGCCATCACTTTTTACAATATATTAAATAATAATAATAATAATAAATAGTACTAACATTAACAGTAAATAATAACATCCCTGTTGAGAAAATACATGTTCTCAAAATGTTAGGGTCACTCCCTAGTTTACGTGAGTGGATAGCCGATTAGTGTGTGAGTAAAGATAATGTTCCAAACATTATTAGAGATATCTCCCAAAAATTGGCACAAGTTGACGGCTATCGATCTGTAACCAATTTTTTTCTTGTGGACATGGCCGCAACACAGTATTTTGCCACTGCATGCGTGATAGAAGAGTTTGAGTCCTGGAGGAGAAAGCCTACATAAAAACTGTCTGCCCTCCCTGGCAATCTCTCTAATAAGGGGAGAATATATACTGTCCTATAAACTTGGTATAACTCACAGTACAATAAAACATGTGAGATACCTTCGACTTCTCCTTTACCACATAAAGGATGTCCCCTTGCAGTAGAGGAAGCGCGAGCACCATTGTTGAATTTCTTGCCTGGACCAACTTGAAGGGCCAGTAGGCACGAACACGCACGTCGTTATGGAATGTCACCTCAATAACCTCTCTTGCAAACTTCGCTCTAGGTGGAAATCCACCTGGAGTAGAAGACCGTAGAAGTTTATAGCGCAGCCCTCACTCAGCTCAGCACTCGGATCTATCTGTGAAAGCATCACCCGGGAAGGCCCTTCAGCACTTCTTCAAAGATACAGCCTTGCTCACCCACTCTCATTGATTGCTTCCAAATGTTTAGCAAAAAAACAAACAAAAAACCACCCGATTATTTTGCAGATTTCAACTCTTTGTGTTACTCCTGTCCTCGGGTTCTGAACGAGAAAGATCGGTCTCTCCCCATGAGATCCTCAAAAGCGGCTAATCAGGGCAGGCATTCAAACTAGGGTTCCAGAAATTGATCCTCACCTTTTTTTAGCGGGGTGGGAGATGAACAGAAGCCTAGCCAAGTATTTCTCTGAGCATATCAAAGGTTCCAGACTGGTTTCACCGAGTGTTTTCCGTGACTCTCTTCAACCCTGTCCGAGGAGGCAAAGAATTAACGTGAAGGCTTTCTCAGAACGGCTGACTTTCTTCTGTTTTTCCTTGCGTGGAGAGTTGTGTTTTTGCACAGCAGTCCAGCCCAGCTCAATTGCTCTCCCTCTCCAGCCTCTCTTTAAATCAGCTCCAACAGACCAGAACATTCATACCTAGAGGACTTTCTAATCAACCCTCATTGCTCCAAAGAAACTACACACAACGACGTCCGTTAAGCACAGTGTGAGTGGGCCGTTTTCCACTTTCTCATTTTTCCCAGTCACACCACACAACATTGGCTAAATGTTTGAAGCTGTCCTTGGCGAAGATTTCTGAGGTTCTGACCACACTCTCTTCATGATTGTTGGAAAAGGTTTGTTTTCATAAGGCCCAAATCTACGAATGAGAGACCTGGAGTAAGGAAATAGAATAGAATGGAATGGAATGGAATAGAATAGAATAGAATAGAATAGAATAGAATAGAATAGAATAGAATAGAATAGAATAGAATAGAATAGAATAGAATAGAATAGAATAGAATAGAATAGAATAGAATAGAAAAGAGAATAGAATAGAATAGAATAGAATAGAATAGAATAGAATAGAATAGAATAGAATAGAATAGAATAGAATAGAATATGGAATGGAATGGAATGGA
Organism: Bothrops alternatus; assembly: GCA_034064705.1. Taxonomy (NCBI): domain Eukaryota; kingdom Metazoa; phylum Chordata; class Lepidosauria; order Squamata; family Viperidae; genus Bothrops; species Bothrops alternatus. Next base: position 274,479 of record JARGCV010000467.1, on the reverse strand, counting down.
ATGGAATGGAATGGAATGGAATAGAATAGAATAGAATAGAATAGAATAGAATAGAATAGAATAGAATAGAATAGAATAGAATAGAATAGAATAGAATAGAATAGAAGCTGGAAGGGACCTTGGAGGTCTTCTAGTCCAGCCCCCCACTTAAGCAGGAGAACCTATACCATCTTAGACAAGTGATTGTCTGGTCTCTTCTTAAAAACCTCCAATGATGGAGCACCCATGATTTCTGGGGGCCAGCTGTTCCTCTGGTTGATTGTCCTCACTGTCAGGAAGTTTCTCCTTAATTCCAGGTTGCTTCTCTCTTTGATCAGTTTCCAACCGTTGTTTCTTGTCCTTCCCTCTGGTGCTTTGGAGAACAACGTGACCTCCTCTTCCTGGTGGCAGCCCCACAGATACTGGAATGCTGCTATCATGTCTCCCCTATTTCTTCTTTTCTTTAGACTAGCCAAACCCAAGTCCCGCAGCCGTTCTTTCTATGTTTTAGTCGCCAGGCCTTTCATCATCTTAGTTGCTCTTCTCTGCACTTTTTCCAAGGTCTCAACATCTTTTTTGTAGTATGGTGACCAAAATTGGTTAGTATGGTGACCAAAACTGGTTAACTTCCAGAACTTCCGGATTAATTACAAAATCTTCCTCTGGGCGAAGTTGAAACTAAAAAGGTAAACCCTTGTGGGGATTTTCCATCGGTTTCGGCCTAGACATTTGGGGAGAGCTCGTGACTTGGTTGAGTCCATGGTGCTCCAATCAGGCCAAACTGTGGATGCTGAGCCCAGCTAAGCTGGCTTCAACTCGGCTTCCCATTTGCACACTCAAGTTCCTCAGGTGAATAACTGGCATCTCCCTTCCAGGGTGCTTGCAGACCAGCTCCTGATTGTGTGTCTGTGCCTGCGAGTCTTTGTGTGTGCACATTCTGCAATTGCGGGCGCCCGTTTCCGGCACGGAGGTGAAAGCTGGTGACTTCGACTGCAATGCCTCTTCTGAGCGGCTTTTCCCCTGTTCAAAAAACTTTAGAAGTCTTCTAAGAGAACAAGGGGTCTGTTGCGAACTGGATCTGGAGAGTCCTCTCTTTGTATCTCTCTTTATTGCTTCCTCGTAGGTCTAGTTGCCTGTGATGCTGTCTCATTGTCTGGGGGGGGCATGTGCCCTGTGCTGTTTTTCTCTTTTGTCGTCTCTGCTGGCCTATTGTTACCGGTCGCTTTGCCATCTCTTGTCTTCCCTTCGATCCCCTGCTGCGCGGGAGACAATTTGTGTCGGTTGCTATATAATTAAGCACCACGGTAGCCCTGGAATGGCTCCCTGCGATGGATGAGGGGCAATGGAGGGTTGAGGCAACTGTGTCCTCACCTGTGGGTCATCGAGGAGGTGGCACTGGAGAGGGCAGAGGTTTCTCTCGGCAGCAGGATGTTAAAAAAAATAAAATAAATCAAAACGCAGAAATAGATGCACAGGGAATCCTCAACGTACGACCGCAACAGGGACTGTTGCTAAGCAGGGCAACTGTTGCAACAAGTTGCCCCTGATTTTATTTTATCTCTTTTTTGCCTTTTGTTAAGTGAATCCCTGCAGTTGTTAAATGCATCAGGTGGTTGTTAAGCAGTTTCTTCTTACTTACTTAAAATATTTATATATTCTCCAAAGCACCGAAAGGCAGGAGAGGAAACAACGGATGGAAACTCATCCAGGAGAGAAGCAACCTGGAATTAAGGAGAAACTTCCTGAGAGTGAGGACAATCAACCAGTGGAACAGCTTCCCTAGACTTAGCATTGAGAATCGGAGAAAAACAAGACACAGAATACTTTCAAACATGGAAATTATTTTAATCAATGGCTGGAAAAAATGAGAGAGAGAGTGAGAACTTAACTTTCATTACTAAGCAAAAAATCAACCCAGACAGCAGGTTGTTCATTAAGCACTAACGAACTGTAATAATAGAAAATTAATAAAATACTTAAAAAAAAAATAAAGTGAAAAGCAAACGAAGGGTCCTTGGCAGAAGGGAGCTCCGTGGATATGAGAGAACCTTGTTCCAGGCTGCTTCTTTGCTTGTTCCTCTCGCTTTCTGCCTTCGCTCTTTTCAATTACACACTGCAGAACCTTTAAAATTGCCCGTGTATTCCTCGGATAATTCCTCCTCTCTTACGTCAACCCTCATAATTTATTTTTCCAGCTTCCTTTTTTTTTTTTGGCAACTAGTGTGCTGTAGCAAATTCTGCTTTGCGGGGCAAAGGTTCAGCGTTGTCACGGCGTGGTGGAAATAATTGGGAATGGCTGATCCTTACCGGTGGGCCGTGGCACACTCCCCTCTCTTTGTGGAGTTGCGATCAGGGCCCTGGGTTTATTCCAGTCACTGCCCGTGGCGTGCAGGAGTGGGTAGAGTTTCAGGGGCAGCTGGTTTGGTATGTTGATTTAACTCCATTTCTCCAGTGCTTCTCCGGCATTAATAGAATTTACTCTGTCTCCAGCCGACTGACTGGCGTACATTCGTATTAGGCCATGCAGAGGGAGCTGAACAGTCTCCAAGGAAAGGACCACTATAACAATAGCAATAGCACTTATATACCGCTTCACAGTGCTTTAAGAGCCCTCTCTAAGCGGTTTACAGAGTCAGCCTCTTGCCCCCCAAAAATCTATTCTATTCCATTCCATTCCATTCCATTCCATTCTATTCTATTCTATTCTATTCTATTCTATTCTATTCTATTCTATTCTATTCTATTCTATTCTATTCTATTCTATTCTATTCTATTCTATTCTATTCTATTCCTATTTTCTTTTCTTTTCTATTCTATTCTATTCCTATTTTCTATTCTATTCTATTCTATTCTATTCCTATTTTCTATTCTACTCTACTCTACTCTACTCTACTCTACTCTACTCTACTCTACTCTACTCTACTCTACTCTACTCTACCCTACTCTACTCTACTCTACTCTACTCTATTCTATTCTACTCTATTCTCCTCTCCTCTCCTCTCCTCTCTTCTCCTCTACTCTACTCTACTATTCTATTCTACTCTCCTCTCCTCTACTCTCCTCTACTCTCCTCTCCTCTCCTCTACTCTACTCTACTCTACTCCTATTCTATTCTATTCTATTCTGTTCTGTTCTATTCTATTCTATTCTATTCTATTCTATTCTATTCTATTCTATTCCATTCCATTCCATTCCATTCCATTCCATTCCATTCCATTCCATTCCATTCCATTCCATTCCATTCTATTCTATTCTATTCTATTCTATTCTATTCTATTCTATTCTATTCTATTCTATTCTACTCTACTCTATTCTATTATATTTTATTCCCTATTCTATTCTATTCTATTCTATACTCTATCCTATACTCTATTCTTTTCTATCCTATCTTATCTTATCCCATTCCATATGTTCTATTCTATTCTATTCTATTCTATTCTATTCTATTCTATTCTATTCTATTCTATTCTATTCTATTCTATTCTATTCTATTCTATTCTATTCTATTCTATTCTATTCTATTCTATTCTTATTCTTATTCCCAGTCTATTCTACCCTACCCTACCCTATCCTAATTTTCTTATTTTGGCCTGCAAACATATCCTCGCCATTCACCTCCCTCTTACTCCGGCAGAGAAACCACTCCTCATCGTGATGGCTTCTAGGCAGAACCTGCATCAATGTGCATTTTGGGAGTGTTGCACGCAGAAAGGACCCGGTGAGGTCATCCAAACAGCAGAGCTAAACCAATGTGCTTCAGCTGGTCCTCCAGTTTTGGCTTCTGCTGAAAAGGAGAGGCCTTGCCAAAGATGGAGGATGAGCCGGCTGAGGAATACAGAGAGAGACACTATTATGCAGGGTCTGATGAAAGAAAAGATCAGAATGAAAGCAATGAATAGAAATCAGCAGCGTCCAGACTCGCCAAATGTCAGTGGAATTCTCTTTTTTTGTTCCCCTTCCTTTTTTATTTTTATTTTTATTTTTAAAAAAATCACCTCCATCCTTATCACTGGTGCACAGTGTGTGTTTCCAGCGAGGGAAAATGCAAAGATCTTGGAGGGCAACAGAAGAAATTTGGGGGGGGAAAGGGGGGGGAGAGAAGCAGGAAAAGGAAAAAGGGAGAATCTTGTATCCCAGATTCTGCCCGGAGACCTTGCAACCCTCCAAAGAGTTGATGCTTGGAGGCGGCATCTAAATACTTCCCAAATGGAGGGTCCCCCCCTCAGGCCCAAATGTGCCTTTTGGAGCCGCAAAAGGGAGAGAAATTATGGCTTGTTTATCCAGTGAAGATCTGCTGATGGTTGTGGCCAGCTCAGTTCAAGGCAGAAGGATATGAAAAAAAAATTCCATCTTCATGAGTCCTTCAGGAGAGTCAAGTCTACTTTATTCCGGATTGCTCCCCAAATGAATGGAACAAAAATAGAGACAGGCTCTTTTTGGATATAAAAAAAGATCATTTTGGAGGGGGGAGGAAACAGCAGCAATAAAAAATGGGAGCTAGCAATGCAAATTAATATTCCGGAGCAGGAGACTGGATTACAAGACCTCCAAGATCCCTTCTGAAGCTCCCTTTATACTGTAAAGGGAGCAAGAAAGTTCTACCATAGGAAAACGCTTCTTCTCTTCCTTGTTATCCTGGTTTTTTGGCCGTCTTAATCCCCTTCCTCAGTTTATGTCAAACCATGACTTGTAAAATGGGCATTGATAATGCAGTGTGAGAGACACAATGCTTCTGAAATGGATTTTTGGCAAGAAGTTTATATTTTTATCTCTTTGGTAGGTGATACTTTAGCAGTGATAGCGGAATGAAACTGTATTTAAAGGAAATTCTTGACTTACAAATACAACCGGGACAAGAATTTCCATTGCTTATCAAGACAGTTGTTAAAAAACCCAGACCTGGTTTTACGACCTTTGCTTGCTACGGTTGTTACGTGTTATCATAGTAGTTGTTAAGTGAACCGTGTAGTTGTTAAGCAAATCCAGCCCCCCCCTCCCATCCTCCTTGACTTCGCTTGTCGGAAGCAAAGAGAAGGTCACAAGTGGTGATTGCTTGATCTGTGGACTCTGTGGCTGTTGTAAATACATGCCAGTTGGCGTTGAATTTTGCCCACGGGTCTGTGGGGGTGCTGGGAGAGTCGTAACTGTGAGGACCAGTCATAGGTCCCTTTTTTCAGTGCCATTGCAACTTTGAATGGCCACAGGATAGGATAGGACAGGACAGGATAGGATAGGATAGGATAGGATATAGAGTAGGGTAGGGTGGAGTGGAATGGGATTGGATAGCATAGCATAGCATAGCATAGCATAGCATAGCATAGCATAGGATAAAATGATGGAATGAAATGGATAGGAATAAGAATGGAGTGGAATAGAATAGAATAGAATAGAATAGAATAGAATAGAATAGAATAGAATAGAATAGAATAGAATAGAATAGAATAGAATAGAATAGAATAGAATAGAATAGAATAGAATAGAATAGAATAAGAATGGAATGGTATACATAGGAATAAGAATGGAATGGAACGGAACGGAACAGAACAACAAAATAGAACAGAACAGATAGGAATAAGAATGCAGTGGAGTGGAATGGAATGGAATGGAATGGAATAGAATAGAATGGAATGGAATGGAATGGAATGGAATGGAATGGAATGGAATGGAATGGAATGGAATGGAATGGAATAGAATAGAATAGAATAGAATAGAATAAGAATGGAATGGTATACATAGGAATAAGAATGGAATGGAACGGAACGGAACAGAACAACAAAATAGAACAGAACAGATAGGAATAAGAATGCAGTGGAATGGAATGGAATGGAATGGAATAGAATGGAATGGAATGGAATGGAATGGAATGGAATGGAATGGAATGGAATGGAATAGAATAGAATAGAATAGAATAGAATAGAATAGAATGGAGCAGAATGGAGCAGAATAGAACAACAGAATAGAACAGAACAGATAGGAATAAGAATAGAGTGGAGTGGAATGGAATGGAATAGAATAGAACGGAATGGAACAGATAGGAATAAGAATGGAATGGAACGGAACGGAACGGAACAGAATAGAACAGAACAGAACAGAACAGAACAGAACAGAATAGAGATTGGAATGGAATGGAATGGAATGGAATAGAATAGAGATTGGAATGGAATGGAATGGAATGGAATGGAATAGAATAGAATAGAATAGAATAGAATAGAATAGAATAGAATAGAATAGAATAGAATAGAATAGAATAGAATAGAATAGAATTTGCAGAGGGGAGAGAAAGTGGCCAGTTAGTAGAGTGGGTCAGCTGTAGTTGAGCAGGGCTGATTAAAAAGGTTTTTGGGGTTTTTTTTTTTGTTTTTTTTTTAGTTTTCCAGCTCTCAATTCTCGGTTTGCACTCCTCAGAAGCCCTTGTGGGCCGTGCTTAATTCCCCACGAAGGGCAGCAGGGAGGCGGCAAGGAGGGCCGGGAAGCTGCCACCACATTCTCCTCCTTGGGCATCGTCATCAATCTTGATTAGAGTGCCTTGGCGCTGGAGTTAATCTTTGTGTAGATGCCTATCAGTCATGTTAGCTGCGAATCTCTCTCCAGCTAATGAGGAAATAGCATGGTTTGCTACTCTATTACACCCCTAATTAGCAGCTGGATGCTTGGGGGGGGGGGAGATCAGGAAGAGAGGCCGCGTCAGTTGTCAAGGAAGCGTGTTGGCCGGAACTGGGCAAGGAGACATGAGAGTCCTTGCTGGGCTTGTTTGGGGCAGGTCACTTTCATGAGATCCAGCAAATGTTTTTTCTCCAAGTCCTCATTCTTCTGGAATGGTTGGTCTCTCTCTGGGTTTCTGTTCAGGTGGGAAGGAGATAGTGGATGACCTTCAATGTCCAAGGGTTGAATGTGGTACCATCTCTTGGATAAGAAGCTATCAAAGCTATCACCGTGCAGTTCCCTATTCCTTCCCTTCCCTTTTCATGTCCCTTCCCTTTCCTTGTTCCTTCCCTCGTTCCTTTCCTTCCCTCGTCCCTTTCCTTGTTCCTTCCCTTCCCTTCCCTATCATCGTGTAGGTCCCTATTCCTTCCCTTCCCTTGTTGCTTCCCTTTCCTTGTCCTTTCTCTTCCCTTGTTCCTTCCCTTCCCTTGCCCCTTCCTTTCCCTTTCCTTTCCTTTCCTTCCCATCCCATCCCATCCCATCCCAACTCAATTCAACCTAACCTAGGGGTAGGCAAACCAAAACACTCAAAGAGCCACTTGGACCCGTTTCCCACCAAAAACAAAACATTGGGAGCCACAAAACCCTTTTGATATCTGAAATGTAGATAACACTGCAGTGTTATCTTCATTTTAGATGTCAAAAGGGTCTCTCTCTCTGTCTCTCTCTGTCTCTACCCCCTCTCTCTCCCTCTCTCTCTCTTTCTCCTTCTTTTTCTTTCCTCTCCCTCTCTTTCTCTCTCCCTCTCTTTCTCTCTCCCTCCCTCTCTCTCTCTCTTTCTCCTCCCTCTCTCTTTCTCTCCCCCCCTCTCCCTCTCTCCCATCTGCTGCTCACCTGGCAAGCTGGCTTCAAGCTGTTCTCCAACCAGCTCAGGGGGAGGCCACCTGGGCTCTTTTATGACTCATGGACTTCAACTCCTGAGCCAGCATAGCTGGGCTAGCTAGCTCCTCCCCTTCCTGCTTCCTGCAGAGACGCAGCAAAGGGAGGAGCTCCGCCCAGTAAGCTTTTCAGCTCTTGGAGAACACCGTGAGTCCACTCTCTCTTTTTTACACACACACACACACACACACACACAGAGAGAGAGAGAGAGAGAGAGAGAGAGAGAGAGAGAGAGAGAGAGAGAGAGAGAGAGAGAGAGAGAGAGAGAGAGAGAGAGAGAGAAGTGCCTCTCTCTGTCTGTCTTTGCAAATGGCAGAGGAGGCTGGGAGCCGCAGGGGAAGGCTCAAAGAGCCACATGTGGCTCCGGAGCCACAGGTTGCCGGCCTGTGACCTAACCGAACCCAACCTAACCCAATGTATATATCCATTGTCTGGATATCAAGGAGGACATTGTTGCTGGCAAGATCCAACTTAACCCAGGGAAGTTGTGTTGGCTCCATTCATTGTTGGCCTGTAAAGAGATTTAGAGCTAGTATTGGGGAAGATATGAAAGAACCACGAAGGAGAGACCTGGAGGAGAGATGACAGGGTCCAAGAACAGAAGAAAGCATGATTAAGAAACTTAAAACAACCTGGCTTATTTTGTTCAGAAGAAGATGAGACCGAAGAGGGACATGGACAGCTTATCAAGGATCTTCTACCTGGTTTACAATATTCCTGGAATCCCTGTGGTGTCTGTTTTTGATCTGACCTACCTCGCAAAGCTGAAACAGACTAATCTCACCTGGTCCATGGTAAGGACCTGTGGGAATTCTCCAAAATATCATTGCACAGGAGAAGTACCAAAATGTATCTGATCTTGGACTGAAGCTCTTGTCTGGCCACTTTAAAGAAATTGTTTAATGGAACAGGAGTATGCCTTGCATAAAAATAAGAAAGAAGTCATAAAAATATCTCTTCCAAACATTTTGCTTTTTTTTAAAAAAAACTTTATTTCAAGGGGAAATATATGTGATGCATTTTTTTCTCATTATGCTTAAACCTAAACGCAAAACACATTCGATAACTTTTAAGGCATGCCATGACAGTGCCGCTGAGTTTATTTAAAATTGTAAATGCTTTATATTAGTTTGTGTTAGTTTTTTACCTTTTTTTTTAAATCTGTAGCCAAAATTATTTTTTAAAAATGTAAATGCCTTACTTTCTTTCCAGCCATAATTACGTACATATCCAAGTGTGAAAACTTGGAAGTGCCCCCAAAGTACTTAAGTATATCTTTGTATTTTGTCAATTTGGGGAAAAAATAGAATACAATTAAAACTGAGAAATAAGAATAATCTATATTGTGGTAGAGAGGAGGCAAATTTTACCGTCATGAGTTTTGAAGTGGTCTCAGCCTTCAGAGAGGAAACTGAACAACCACAGGGGATAAAGCCATCCTGTAGTGTAATTAAGGCTAAAAATAATGAATTTGAGCACAAAGCTGTATTGTGCTTTCTCTCCGTGTCATACTGCAGCAACATGGTAGTTGGGAAGGATGGGAAATGGAACCCAACATATCTCAAGTAGACTATCTTGGAGGAAAATTGAGCTAAACATTGATACAATCCTTGTGCTTGTCCATGAACTGTACATGTACACTTTAAACCCAAGAATACACTGAAGGCAGAAGTTTGTCCATCCCAAGGATAAAATACCCAGACACAAATTTGAGCAGCGTGATACAGGAAGTACAGTGCAGTCAACCATGTGCAGATCTGTGCATTGGGGAAACAACACAACCACTTCACAAACGCATGGCACAACATAGGAGAACAAACCCATCAGGACAAGATTCAGCCATCCATTTGCATTTGAAGGAGAAAAGCCACTCCTTTGAAGACAGCGAAGTCCACATTTTGGACAGAGAGGACCGCCATGTCCTGGTTTCGACAGATGAAACCCTTCAAAAGAAGTTCAAGGCATTGTTTACCTTAAAGAATATTTTATTCGGGAAACAAAGCATTGGCACTATATAGTTGAAACCAAAAACTAAATTCCCCTCTGCTGGATACAGAGTAACAAAGGACAATTCCATCCTCCAATAAACAGTCATAAATCATATTTCCCAATTAGCTTGAAGCGGGCTTCCTCCCCAGCTCTCCCCCCAAATCTCTATCAGCTCTGGGCCCAATGACCTTGGGTTCCCACGGCTGAGTTATTATTGTTATGGCTAGCTGGACTCTCGTTCACATTCCTCCTCTGAGCATCAACTTAACTTTAAAAGCAATAGCGAAAAATGGCTGCATTTCCATCTGTTGTCAAAGCAAGAACATCTGATGTTAGCAGCATTGACACGCTGGTTTGAAAGAGGGGTCAAAGAGACCATCTGGGTCAAAATTGAACAGCCCTCTCTCAACAGAGGGGGAGGACTCTGATATCATCTATCTCCAGTCTACAACACAGTCTTTTCAGCAGTTCCAAGAGGTCTCATTTGTACTCTGATTCAGGTGATGCTGAGGGCACAGATAAACCTCCAAGTGATCTCAGCGATACTCAGAAAGAGTACTAATAATCAGAGGACTGCAAGGAATATAAATCCCTCCATTCCCCAGCATTCAGCCAGAAGTGAAGAAGCTTCTTGGATGAGAAGCAACATGTCTTCAAGGAAAAACAAAGAAAGTTCAGTTGCCTCTTGAAAAAGCATCTTTGGGACTGAGAATCTCCATAGATGTCTATGATCTGTGTGGTTAATACAGAATCACACCACTGCCCTATGTGGAGCAGTTGTACTGGTTGGCCATATTGTGGTTTCAGAAGCTGGAGGACACCTTCATGTCATGGTGACCATCTTCAAAATATCTCTGTCTAAGCATGCTTATTTGGAAAACATCTCCTGATGGCCAGCAGCAGCTTCTTCCTACAACGTAGGACCAAGCCAAGAAGCTAGGAAGCCCCATCTGATGGTTTTCTTGGACCAAGAGAAGAAAGATGCGTTTGCAAGCATAACATCATGGCTTTGTATCCGTTCCCCTTTCCACAAACCAGGATAGATGGTCAACATCCATGCCTGTCTGCACGATCGGAGGAGATCATGAAAATGGCTGGGAATTTGCTACCAAATTTGATCCTGTCCCTCTTCTTCTGTTGGAGAAGATCCAACCATAGAGCCATTGTCCACCTTCAGCTCCATTTTTGATGGACCACAAACCACCAGTGCAAGGGATTTCAAGGAAGGTACCATTGTCTTGCCATGGATCTGTTGCAACCCATCTCTCTGTAAGGTGGGACCAGGAGAAGGCATCCTGTCTTCAACAGCTCTAAACCAACAGCATCCATCTTCTATATCCTAAGCATGTTCTCTCTTCCACGCCTTAATCTGTGGGTCCAAAATATTTTCTGCTGTTCACACACCCCCTTCTTACCAGGCAAAGTTCATCTCCTCCATCCAGGGGACCCCATTTTGCCCCAAATTAAACTGAAGCTGAACAGAAAATGCATGGATTGCATCTGAACTACTGTCTTTTTTTATGTGACAATTTACATTGTTTATTGTCGGCTTAAATGTCTTGCAATGGGCTTGCATTCGCGTCTGCTCTTTCACCTCACTGTAATCGGTCTGAAAACCGTCAGAATAATTTCACTGTTGTGTAGGGAGAGAGGAAAGAAGGAAAGAAAGAGGGGGGAAAAAAACCCCAAATGGCACCACTGGAAATCTGTTCTCAAATGATTCTGAAGAATCAAACCATTAACAAACAAAACGACAAAAGAACGATTAAATATCGTCTGTTCAGCAGCCGGTGTTGAAGCTCTGGAGTGGGGAAAAAGCAAATTAAACACCCCAGACAAGGAGAAAAACAGTTTTCTTTCATTCTTGTTTTTGTTTTTCTTTGTTTGTTTTCTTGGCATTTTTGATAACCTTGTTTGCAAAGAGTAATTGGAAAGAGCTAAAATTCGTAGTCTTCATTTCTACCCTTTGAAATAAAAAAGCCCTTTGGACTCAGAGGCACTTTTGGAGATCAGTAGGTATGCAGTTGGGTTGAGGGAATTTGTGCCAGGTGTGCAAAAAGCACCTGAGAGGTCAAGTGTAGATGTTTATTAACAGAACATTTTCACTTCTGTTCACCTTGAGAATTGAGGTCTGCTTTTTCCAGCGGTTTTAGAAGAATGGAACAGAACAGAATGCAAAACAGAACAGAATAGAATAGAGAATGGAATGGAATAGAATGGAATGGAATGGAATGGAGTGGAATAGAATAGAGAATAGAATAGAATATAGAATAGAATAGAATAGAATGGAATGGAATGGAATGGAATGGAATGGAATGGAATGGAATAGAATAGAATGCAGAATAGAATGGAATGGGATAGAATGCAGAATAGAATAGAATAGAATAGAATAGAATAGAATAGAATAGAATAGAATAGAATAGAATAGAATAGAATGCAGAATAGAAGAAAAACTTTGCCACCTTGGCTGTGACAATTCCGTTCTCTGGGGTAATTGTTGCTCCTTGCTACAAAACGTCACTTTGCTACTAGCCGTGCACCAGGGAGGTCAGCTGCGCCCATTTTTTCCAGCTACGGTGCCATCCAGATACAGGAGATGAGGTAGAAAAATGGCAGATGGCTTTGCAAAAATCAAGGAAAGACTACTCTGTGGCATTCACACAACATGGTTAGTTTTAACTTGGGTGTTTCATTTCGAGGGAGATGACTTTGTGCCAGCAGATTCTTGCGAAGCAAAAAATGGGTTGATTCAATTATCAGAAGAATCCAGAGAAACGGCATCCTGCCTTGGAGAAAGTTTGACGTTGTTATCCATGTCAGCTTTCAATGTCTCCAAACATTGGCAGTGAGTTCCACAGTTTAAACTCTGGGCTACATGATGGGCCCCTCACAGTCTGTTTTGTAGCCAAATTACCTATGACCACTTCAGTTTCTTTCAAGCTGTCAGGAGCTGGTTTCATCCAGAATCAATAGGATTCTGCCAGAATTTTCTTTAACAAGATTTATGGAAGGGGAACGGAACAAGGTTTCAGAAATCAAAACAATTGGATTCCTTTCTCTTCGGAGCCCGATGGATCTTCCAACTTACGACGGTGGGTTTTTTTTTCTCACTATGAAGCTGTTTGGTTTCACCCGTGACCGAGGAACGGGACAAAGTTTTCTGTAACGATCTCGGAATCTCTCAGGCTCTGAGAAAACACCAGCAAGGCACAACCTTTATGAAAGAGGAGGAAAAGAAAAAGCAAACACATCTTCATCCATGGCTTCTTCAGCTGGCCACTGTGCAGACAAGAGCAGAACATTCAGCCAGACCTCTCTCCCTCCCGTCTGCCCTCTGATCCCTCTGGGAGCAGGGCTGTTTCTGTGTCTCTTCCAGAGCGCGAATCTCTCTGCTTTTTGTCCCTCCCTTTCTTCGCTTGATAATCTGTGTCATCGGAGCTTAAATAATGGTCTAAAAAAGACTTGTTTATCAGACAGATTCCCACAGAATCATGAAAGCATTAATAACTTCATGTGTTGTTTTTTTTTAACAAGCTGGCGCACTAGTGTCTCTTCAAAGGACGGCGTGACTTTCCGAAGGGAGAAAACCTTCCCGTGCTTTGAAGGTCCTTAAAAATCTGTGCCAGTTCTAAAGTCAAGGGTGGCGTTTTGTTCCCTTCTCTTTCCTTCCTCCTGCATGGAGATGGCTGACTTTTTGAGCTGCCCCCCCCCTCCTTGCCCGCCCGCCCGCCCGCCCGCCCGCCTACCCCTTTCCTGGCATAAATAAACTTGTGAGTGATGGGAAAATTTGGAGAAAGGGGTGGGGGGGGCGGGAGAGAACTGGATGCTGAGAGCAAAGAGTTGCTGGGAAAGTGTCCGTTTTGTTCTCAACTTGATGATGGCGAGATATCTCATGTGGATTTGAGTTGTGATTTGGTGTGGATGTGCCCAGCGGGGGAAGGGAGAGGAATGAAGCGAGTAAGAGAAATTGATGCAAGCTGGGTCAGTTACACTGTCCAAAAGAGGCTTTTCCAGACAGACTGGATAATCATTCTGATGTAGACGTGGGCTGGGAAAGGGGACGTATTGCGTGCATGTGGGGTGTGTTCTCCCAAAAAAAAAAGGAAAGGTGTCGTTGTGCGCTGCTTCAGAATATACAAACTGAGAACAGCTGCTAAGCGTGGAAATTTAAAACTGACAATGACTCAGAATGTGGAGTCAGAAATGTTCACAAGACTCATCAGCAGAGTTAGCAAATTGAGTTGCTTTGTTGTTCTCTAGCAGTACCCCCTCTTAGTGGTGTTGGATCTGGGTGGGAGACCACCAAGCGATCCTAGAGCTTATAAGTAGGCTGGGAAGCGTGAAGAATATATTGGGAAAAAAGCCAGGCCAATGACTTTTATAAATTGCACAACTAGTCCTGTAGCTGATTTTAAAGGAGGGAGTTTATAATATTTACCTGTCGTTCAGGAGGCTCTAAACTGTGATGAGGACTAGTGTCATGGATCCAGCTTCTTTCCAAACAGTCGAGAGAGAGAGAGAGAGAGAGAGAGAACGAGAGAGAGAGAACGAGAACGCAAACGGAAAAAACCTCTCCATGCAAAGATGGAATAAATGGGATTTAAATTCCTGCCAATTTGTAAAACCGGTGCCCCTGGATGCTGTAGGCCAGCGGTTCTCAACCTGTGGGTCGCGACCCCATTTGGGGTGGAACGACCGTTTCACGGGGGTCGCCAAACACCGCAGTCCGCCATTTTTTCCCCATTTCTCCTCAGCCGTTGCGCGCGCGCCGCGTATGCGCAATTCAGGCCGTCGTGCCATGCATGCGTGGTTTGGGCCGTCGCGCACCATGTATGCGCGGTTCGGGCTGTCGCGCGCGCCGTGCATGCGCGGTTTGGGCCGTCGCACCGCGCATGCGCGGTTTGGGCCGTCGCGCTGTGCATGCGCGGTTTGGGCCATCGCGCGTGCTGCGTATGCGCGGTTTGGGCCATCGTGCATGCGCGGTTTGGGCCGTTGCGCGCGCTGCGCATGCGGTTTGGGCTGTCGCGTGCGCTGCACGTGCGCAGTTTGGGCCGTCGCGCGCGCTGCGCATGCACAGTTTGGGCCGTTGTGCTGCGCATGCGCGGTTTGGGCCGTCGCGCTGCGCATGCGTGGTTTGGGCCATCGCGCGCACTGCGTATGTGCGGTTTGGGCCATCGCACATGCACGGTTTGGGACGTCGCGCGCGCTACACATGCGCGGTTTGGGATGTCGCGTGCGCTGCGCATGCGTGGTTTGGGACGTCGCATGCGCTGCGCATGCACGGTTTGAGCGCAGGTCGGGGTCGCGCTGCGCATGGGCGGCGCAGGTCGGGGTCTCGGCCTGAAAAAGGTTGAGAACCGCTGCTGTAGGCAATGCTTGCTTAGATGGAGCTGGGTAATTTTTTTATCATAATTAATAACTGTGAGCTTGGCAGGCCTGAAAGGATGAAGAAAGCAAAGGAGAGCAGGTACCCCCTTCCCAGCACCATAGCAGGCTTAGGAGATGGGGCTGTTTGAGCTAGGAGCTTGCATTTTGCAAAACTTAGCTTCCATCATCTTGAATAGGGATTTCAGTTAATGAAATGCAGAATAACAGTATGTTGGCTTGTGCAGTCGTCCCTGGATTAGAGACTGTGGTGTGTGAAACATGCTTGGGATAAAACTAAGTCTTTATTTATTAAACAGATTTACATAGCTCCCCCCTTCAACTCATACAGAATAACTCCAGGCAGCATGCAACATTAGAAAGCCATATTTAAAAATTTATGGTGCCCATTGGTCCCCAAACAGACTGGTGTCCTTTTGTGGCCTTGATGCCACCTGGAAGAGTCAAAAAGAATTTTGAAATATGTAAGTCCTCTTCTGCTCTGACTGGAGCAAGGAAGGATATTATTATTATTATTATTATTATTATTATTATTATTATTATTATTATTATTATTATTATTATTGTTGTTGTTGTTGTTGTTGTTGTTGTATTATTATTATTATTACTATTATTATTATTATTACTATTATTATTTAATTAATTTGCAACCCAAACCCAATCAGCAAAGAAGAATAGTCTTTGGGTGAATGGCTCAATGTAACTTAGTCTCCTGTGATGGATGCATTTCCAAAGAAAGCCCACAATCACACCCTTTTTATTATATGTTGGCAAGTTGTATGGGACCCAGCTTCGGAAGGAAAGATCAGACCAGCATCTGGCGCGTCACTTTGCAATGATCCAGCTTCCTTAAGTGTTCCTCAAATTTTTATAAAAACACTGTGAAATAAACCCCAAGACCAAACAGAAATGGTTGTTCTTGTTTCCCCCTTTCTCTTAAATTTTTGAGTCACAAACAGTCATCTCTTGTGATGGTCTTCCTTTAGATTTGCACATTGACTAGGCCAATGTTCCTCAAGTGTGTTGGGACATCTCCCTATCCTTTGGACAAAGGGATTTGCGGATTCAGTGACAACTTCCACACAGCGGTGTGGGCTGTCAGTTGGAGAAAGCTGGCGCAGAAGATCCAGGTTCACAAGCAAGTTCCTCCAGCTAAGTTCTCAAGATCTTCTAGTGGACTGGTGAAGAATCTTCTGGTTGACCTCATAGGGCTCCTTCATGGTCAGGTTGATGAGCAGATTCCATCCAATATATCAGCCAATGTTCCAGAAAGATTATTCCCCCATAATTTTCCATTTTTTTTTTAGTTGAAGGCTTCCTGCTCTCCACTCCCAACGAAACGCAATCATCTCCCTCCACAATAAATCTTGAATTAATTGGTTTATTCCCAACGACTCTTGCACCCTACAGACTCCGGTGCGCTTGGAACCAAACCACGAAGAACAAAAGGAATTCGTTGGAAAATTAGCATATCTGCAACCAAATAAACAAGAATGTCATTATTGCATATGCCTTTTGATGGCTTCCTCCAGAATGGAGGAAAGTGCTGTTGGTGGAGATTTAAGAGGGGGGGGGGAAATTAGATAAATTTATCTCGTGCAAAACAATGGCTGAACACTAATTGGTTTTATTTGCCGTCCTTCTTTTCTTTCTCTTCAGAACTCTGAAATAGTTTGTGGGGAGTTTTGCGGTTTGTAGATTAGTGTCGTTGAAAAGCATTTTTTTTTTAACAAAAAGAGGGAGACGGAAAGGAATTTGATTTTCAAACTGGATTAGTTTCCCCCCCCCTTGAAAAAGTCTCTGTTTCAGGAAGGGCAGGTGATTCGAAGAGACTAAACTTCGTATAGGCTAAAAAGAGGCTTAAATAAAGTTTATAGTATTAACTTATTGCTTAATCTTCAATTTGATTCACAGTCTAGGACTGGTAAAATATAACAATTCAAATCCTAACCACCACCTCTTCCTCTTCCTCCTTCCTCTCCCTCTCCTCCTTCTCCTTCTCCTTCTCCCTCTTCCTCTTCCCCTTCCCCTTCCCCTTCCCCTTCCCCTTCCCCTTCCTCTCCTCCTCCTCCTCCTTCCTCTCCCTCTCCCTCTCCCTCTCCCTCTTCCTCCTCTTCCTCTTCCTCTCCTTCCTCCTCCTCCTCCTCCTCCTCCTCCTCCTCCCTGTTGCTAATTATTATCCCTCCTTTCCATAATGTACAATTTGGTGGTAAAAGACCTGTCCAAATCTCTCTTGGCACATTTATATCTATCTATCTATATCTATATCTATATCATTTTATTTATATGACACTTTCCAGAGAGATTAATCAAAACTAGATCAGCAAAGTGCAGTCTACAATAAAAGGACCGAAAGCCCGTTCCAGTTGTTTATTAATGACTCGGATGAGTGTTCAGAAAATATGCAAAAAATTGGATATGCAAATTGCACAACTGCTGGGGAGATAGCCAACACTTCAGAGGATAGCACCAGGAGGATCTGGGCAAGCTGGAAAGAATGTGCAGTGATCATTAAAATCAATTTCAAATGGAGACAGATGCCAAGTTTATATGAATGTAGGATGAAAGGGAGCATGTTGGGCAGGCCATCACATGAAAGAGATTGGGCTGTCTTGGTAGATCAGTGGCCGAAGGAAAGCCAGCAGTGTGGTGCAGCAGCAAACAAAGCCAATTCAATCCCTCGACAGAATGTCAGGTTCAAGAGACAGAATGGCTTTACTCTCTTCGTTGTTGATCCCATCCCGTCTAGAATATGCATCCTGTTCTGGGCACTGCCTGATAGGATATCATATTTGGAGAATGTTCCTAGGAGAACATTTGAGATAAATTTTAAAAAGTTTAAAAAAAAATCAAGGATCAGTTGGAGTTGTAGGGTCTGGTCAGCCTGGAGATGGGAACTCTGTCCAGTTCTGGGCACCACAGTTCAACAAAGATGCGGTTTCAGAGGAAGATTAACAAAATCGTGATGGTCTTGAGATCAACTTCTATAAGGAACGCCATCAACTACCAAGAACACCCTCACCTTCACTAATAGGACAACCCACTTGTATATAAACGGAGAGCATCCCTTCTAGCACTGATGATGTTACCTAGTTGGGTCAT
The DNA here is from genome assembly GCA_034064705.1 of Bothrops alternatus. Lineage (NCBI taxonomy): Eukaryota > Metazoa > Chordata > Lepidosauria > Squamata > Viperidae > Bothrops > Bothrops alternatus. Next base: position 256,443 of record JARGCV010000467.1, on the reverse strand, counting down.
GAAACATCTGCAAGAAAGCAGCCAAGTTCAGAGAAGACCAAAGACCTCACAGCTCAACCTTGAGTTACAGATATGGTCTTCTGTTGCTAGGAGGAAACGTTAAAGGTTCTGGGCATGTTTAGCCTTCACAAGAGATGATCTAAAGCAGGGCTCTTCAAACCTGGCCCTTTGATGACTTGTGGACTTCCAACTCCCGGAATTCCTCAGCCAGCGTGCCTGGCTGAGGAATTCCGGCAGTTGGAAGTCCACAAGTCATCAAAGGGCCAAGTTTGAAGAGCCCTGACCTAAAGGGAGGTAGAACAATACTCTTCAAATAGTCTGTTTACACAATCCTCGGTTGTACAAACAGAGGTGTAGAATCCGAATCACGTGAAGTATTAGTACCGCTTTATAAATCCTTAATAATGCCACACCTGGAATTCTGCATCTAGTTCGGTCATCACATTACAAAAAGATGTCAAGACTTTGGGGGAAAAAAACTGCAAAGAAAAGCAGTTAAGATGATTAAGGGCCAGGAGACTAAAACATATGAAGAACGGTTGAAAAGAATTGGGTCTGGCCAGTCTAGACAGAAGAAGGAGTAGAGGGGAGGGATATGATACCTAGCAGTATTCTAGTATTTGAGAGGTTGCCACAAAGAGGAGGGGGGTCAGCCTATTTTCCAAAGCACCAGGAGACAAGACAGAATGGGTGGAAACTCATCAAGGAGAGAAGCAACCTGGAATCAAGGAGAAACTTCTTAACAGTGAGGACAATTAATCAATGGGCTTGCCTTCAGAATTGTGGGTGCTCCATTACTGGAGGCTTTTAAGAAGAGATTGGACAGCCACCTGTCTGAAGTGGTACAGGGTCTTCTACTTGAGCTGGAAGGGACTCCCCGGAGGTCCCTTCCAGCTGTATTCTGATTCTCTTTTGCTCCAGAGAACAGAACCAGTTGGAGTGCAAACTTCAGCTTAGATATCAGGAGGAAATTTATGACTGTGTTGGCCATCAGACAGAGGAACACACTACCACATGAAGTTCCGGATAATCTCCGAGGTGTCCTCCAATCCCTCATGTTTTACAACATTGTGTTGAAGTCTTGTGTGCTGGAATTTTATCTTCGGAGGACTAAGTGGGAATTGGTCTCCAGTGCCAGGAAGATGGCACACCACGGAGTCATCACACCAGGTTTCCACGCAGGAGAAGAAAAAGCTAGAAAGATCAAGACCTGTTGCCCCAAGAGGGGGCTGAAAAGGAAACACCACCCCCCCCCGATGGCTGTTGTGGAAACAGGGCATCAGTGTACCCTTAAATCAAAACTGACCCCATTTATTCTTGGCATATCCCCACACAACTACTGAAGAGTCCAGCCACCCTCTTGTTAGTTCTGAAGTCGTGTCCGACCCATCGTGACCCCATGGACAACGTTCCTCCAGCCCTTCCTGTCCTCTTCCATCTTCTGGAGTCCATTGAAGCTCACGCCTGCTGCTTCCGGGACTCCCTCCAGCCACCTCCTTCTCTGTCGTCCCCTTCTTCTTCTCTTGCCCTCCATCTTTCCCAGCATCAGGCTCTTCTCCAGCGAGTCCTTCCTTCTCATTAGGTGGCCAAAGGACTTGAGTTTCCACTTCAGGATCTGGCCTTCTAAAGAGCAGTCGGGGTTGATCTCCTCCAGGACTGATCGGTTGGATCGCCTTGCAGTCCAGGGGACTCGCAGGAGTCTTCTCCAGCCCCAGAGTTCAAAGGCCTCCATTCTTTGGCGCTCAGCCTTTCTTACCAGCCACCTACAGTCACACAACTTCTCGTGTACAATTTAAAGGTGGACATTAGGGGCTAAAAACATGTTCTTCCCGGCTTGTTTTTTTCTTATCCCAAGGGACAAAAGTGGTTGTGAGGTGGGGGGACCCATTCAGATTCAAAGCTAGTCAGGTATTGCGGTGTGTGTGTGTGTGTGTGGAAATTGTACTAAATTTGCTTACAAATAGAAACTGGGTTTGTTGGCTGTCTCATTTATTTATTTATTTTATTTAATTTATATGCCGCCCCTCTCCCAAGACTCAGGGCGGCTCATTTGAGGGTCTGTATTTGGGGAGATCCAAGGGGGGGGTCTTTTGCAGTCAAACCCCTCCCTCGTCATCCGAGCACAGATTTATCCCTGCCAGACTCAAAGCTGATGCTTCTGTTTTATCTCCTTGTGGGGAGCATGGCCAAGGCAAGGGATGATGGGAGCTGTAGTCTAAAACCTCGGGCTCAGCTACCTCTCTCTGTAAGAGCTTTTTTTTTTACTATCCCCATTCTGCAGATGGAAAGACTGAGGGCAGGTAGGATTTTTCTCAACTGAAGATGTCCCGAAGTAGTTAGACCTAAGCTGTGTTTTTGGATCCGCCGGTTTGATCTGGGGAGGGACCAAGAGGGTGTTAGAAGTGGCATTCTGCAAATCTGATCCTTTTAATTTCTCTCTCTCTCTCTCTCTCTCTCTCTCCTGGGTAAAGTCAGATGTTAATCAGGATAGCAGCAGCAGCAGCAATGAGGATGAGGATGATTAATAATAATAATAATAATAATAATAATAATAATAATAATAATAATAATAATAATAATAATAATAATAATAATAATAATTATAATATAATATAATATAATAATGATGATGGTGATGATGATGTTGTTAAGGATGTTCCTTCTCTCTGGTGGGGAGGTGGTCAGCTGCATAAGGGTTAAGCATCCTCCCTCGCTTTCTCTCTCTCTCTCTCTCTCTCTCTCTCTCTCTCTCTCTCTCTCTCTCTCTCTCTCTCTCTGCGTGTGTGTCTGTGTGTGTGTGTCTGTGTGTAAGCATAAGAGAGGAACTGCACTCTCCCAGCCTGCCTCCCTCTCTTTCTCCCTCTTTCTGCAATAAATCCAGCTTAAAGGACGACAGCAGAAGAGCCTCAAAAGGATTAAAGAAGTCTGTATAATACAGACGCCAGCACCAAAGCAGAAGAGGGAGGGAGGGAGGGAGGGAGGGAGGGAAATAAAATAAAGAGACAGGCGACCGAGGAGGGAGGGAGGGAGGGAGGGAGGGAGGAGGAAGAGGAGGAGTTGTTGAAGGTTGCATCCCAAACTCCAGCCTGACTCTTCCATTCGGGGAGAGCGGGCGAGAACCACGAAGGCAGCCTCGTCCCTCCGCTGGGTACCGCTGGCAGCATCCTCCAGCCTGCCTTGCCTTGGCTCTCTGGTCCTCTTCCATCCCCCCCCCCTGCTCCGCCGGGCGCCCAGCGATGGAGGCCACCCGCCCCAGACGCTTCCGTGCCCCTTCTCTGCCTCTGCTCCCCGCCGGAGCCTCCTCGCCGAATGGGAGGCTGGCGTCCTTTTGAACCAGATGGCGTTTAGATTCGGAGGGGGAAGTGGAACACGATGGTCTGCCTGCTGCTGCCTCTGTGCTTTCTATTCAGCAAACTCCTCGATTATGCTGCCTTGGGTAAGTGGGGAGCCTTTGCCGGGGGGGGGGAGGAGGAGAGAAAGAGGAGGAGGAGGAGGAGGAGGAGGAGAAAGCAAGTGGGGGCTGCTTCTCCCACCCCACCCCATCCCTCCCACCCCCCAGGGGAAGGGGACCGACCGAAATACTCCGCTCCGTGGTGCAGGAATGATTGGCTGAGCTCCCCAGCGGATGGAGCCGGGGAGAAATTGCCTGAACTCGTGCCAACTTTGGATCCCTGTTTTTTTTGGGGGGGGGTTCGAGGGTGCCAAACCTGCCTTTCCTTTCTGAGCCTCTCTCCGCCCCCCTTCTGGGAGTCAATTGTTTGCCAGAGAGGGCTGCTTTGGGGGGCTGTCCGTTCGCGCCATCCTTCGCCTTCCTTCCTTCCTTCCGTGCCAAGAGCAGCTCTCTCCCCTTCGCGTCCTCTTTATTCTTCGAAGGTGGGAAGGATCGTCATAAATTAAGGCAATTGTGGGGAAAGACACCTTCCTTTGAACCCGACACCCCCTCTTCTCTCAATCAACCCTCATATTGTGGAGCTGAGCAGGCTGGGGGATGAGAATCTCCGGGATGCTTGCTCTGGAGACGTTGAGGCTTCCCAAAATTGCAACTGAGTGGGCGCAGAAATAACTGCGATGGGTCAGGAGGAGTAAATGCGGGGTGCAAATGCCCCCCCCGGGGGCTGGCGTCCGGGTGTGGGTCGGTGTGAACGCGTGTCGGTGCCAGGGGGGCTGTGCTCACCGCAGTTGACTAATCCCTGATGCATCTCCTGGGGAGAATCCCCCCCCCAAAAAAACCTTCCCATGCTCAGCTGCCTTTAATGATGCCCCTTATCCTCCCCAGTGGATTTTGCCCGGCTCTCCGGAGGGCATCAGAACGGGTGACGGCTTATTCATGGGTCCTCCCTCCCTAGCATGCCTTCATTTCCCCACCCCACCCATTCCTGATGTGGGTGTGTGCTTGGCTTTCCAGTTTAGACCCAACGAACAGAGACTCCAGCTGGTCTTTTTTTATTGCACTGGCATCCAGAGGTTACGCCAGGTCACAGGGTTAATCCTTGGGTTGGCAGATGTGAATGGCGAGGAGCAAGTTTCCCCAGTTTTATTTCTGACCAACTGACGAACCCACCCACCATTTTGGGGCAGGTGCAAAGTGCCTTAACACAGGGGTAGCCAAAGCAGCCCTGCCTTGGGGGTGTTCTTGCCTGGTTAGTCGCTGTGCTTTTTCGGAGGTGGTGAGATACAACCTAGTTATAAATCAGATCAGAATTGCCCCCCTCCCTACAAAAAAAGGCGATTCAGTCACATTTTGAACCACGATTCTTGCTTTCCTAGTTGTTCATTTTGGCTTCTTGGCTCGGAAGCACTTGTTATCCCAAAACATTTCTCTCCCCTTATCTTTTTTTTTTTTTAAAGACGTGGTCATTTTTCTAGGTGAGTTTTCAGAAATTTACTGCTGTAAATTGGAAAAGAGAAGCAGGTGAGGCTTGGTGGCAAAGCTGTTGCCTGCATTCAGGTGTGTGTGTGTGTGAACTGGGAGTTCCTGTTGCAGGGTTTCCAATGCAACAATTTGGGCGATTTTTATGGAAAGTCCGAAGTTGTGGGCTTTCTTTTTTTTTCAATCGAGCCCCGTCGAGCTGGGCTGAAATTTGGCTGAGAAACCTTTGACACGAGTTGCGCGAAGAGATTTTTCTCCACCTGGGTTAGGAAGATTATTTAAGGGGAGAACAAGAGAGGATCATTATTTATGGCTGGCGATCCAAAAAAGCAAAAACCGATGACCCAGTTGTTTTATTTAATGTTATTGACAGAGGTGCAAAAAAAAAAAATGACGGGGACATAAAGAAATCCCTTTAGCGTGCAACTTGGCTCATTGGCTTGAGTTACCTAGACATGTGATCTAGATCAAGATCTTTTTTGGGGGGGGGCTGCGCTGGTCCATACTGATTCTTTAGACGGGGAGGGGCAATCAGCAGCTAGGTTAAATCTCCCCCAACTCTCAACGTTTCAGCTCAGATGCTCTTGGTTTCCTGCCCTCCTTTAGCATTTGTTCAAAGGACATTTTTCAAAGCTCACGAAACAGGGGGAAAGGCAGCAGGATAGATCAGATGGGACGTTAACTCTCCTGTGTTTCAAGACCAGATTTAAAAATGATTTCAAGGGAACGTGAAGGGATCAAGGTGGTCGTTTCATTTTGAATCGGTGGAGATTCCTCCTTCGGCCAGCAGAGGGTGCATTTCCCCAGCCATCCTGGTTTATTAACCGACTTTGGTTAAGCAGTGCGGTCCAGACAGGAAAACGGCCCCCATCTGCTCCGATGCCAGCCTTTTCCCCCTTCATCTTCCTCATCTCTCTGGGTCTGCATTGTTCCCTGCCAGAGAGAGAAGCGTGTTCGGGAAGGGGGAAAAGCTTTGAATAATGGAAGCGCCACCGAAGGTGAGCTGCCTTTTGAAGTTGCTGGCAGCTAGTAAAAATTTAATGGCCTGGAAACTCTCTGCCTGTCTTCCTCCCTTCGTGCTCGGCTGGCTGTGGCCGTGGTCTGTCTCGTGTCAAAAACTGCCTGTAAATCTCCTGTGAGTGTGACGCCCAGCGTGTGCTGAGAATGGGGGAATCGAATTTTGCTTTCTGCCTACCTGGAAATACCTGTGCAATTACTGGATTCTCTCCTGTTGGATTTACCTCTCTGGGATGGCTTCTCATGCATGCTTACTCCAGAGTGGAACCTTTGTCTTGTTGGACTATGACTCTCTGCAATGGACTGACCAGATGACAGCCTCAAACAGGACACCTCTTTAAGTCCGTCTCGGGATTTGTACTAAACTCTGAATTGTAAACTAAACTTTTGGGGGTCACCTGGAATGGTGGCTGGGCGTTTTCTTTGCTGACCGAAAATCACATACCTTGATGTCTTCTATCAGAGTTTGGAAAAAGTTATGTCTGAAGCCCTCAAGAGCTGTATCCAGGTTAATATAAAGTCATTTATTATAGTTTGAGCGAATGGCACCAACTTTGCAGTGAAGTAGAGAAGAAGCGAAGGAAAAGTGGATGTGAAGATTGGTTAAATCCAGCTTGAGGCTGCAGATGAGAAAATAAAATCCATAAAATCGCCCAAGATGTCTCTTTGAGAGAGTCAACCAGGCAGTGGGTGGAGATGCTGCCAGCAGGATGTTGCTAAGCTTCCTTCCTTCCTTCCTTCCTTCCTTCCTTCCTTCCTTCCTTCCTTCCTTCCTTCCTTCCTTCCTTCCTTCCTTCCTACTTTCCTCCTTCCCTCCCTCCCTCCCTCCCTCCCATCCATCCATCCATCTACCCTACGAGCTCCTTTGGAGGTCTTGGAGAACATCAACACAACAAGAGCTGTGCATTGCAGAAGCCCCATGTCTGGCTTTTCTCGGTTTATGTCTTCTCCTCTTGGAAAGTAAAGTTCCTCTAGACTATGTCTTTTCCTCCAGACTTCCTCACCCTTATTGTGGTTTTGCTGATGGGGCTTCTGGTGTTTTGTGTTTTAGTTTCATCTGCTTGGGGGGGTGACATTTTGTGCCTCCAGAAATCCACCTTCTTCAGATGTTTGGAACACGATCTGTGAACATCTCATGGGAGAGAAAAGCTGGCTGTGTCTGAAGCTCATGTGGACTCTCTATTTTCTCCTGGTTTTAGTGACTCTGGACCCACCAGAGCCCCTTGGTCTCTTTACCTTCGCTCCTGCAAAGCCTTGGAGATGCTGCAGCTAATTTGGAGAAGAAAAAGGAAGGGTGAGGAAGGAAAATATGGGTTGATCCGCCTTGCGGGAGATGAGGGTTGTCCATAATTGATGACTCAGTTGGTTCAAGTTCTCCTTGGTTGGCCAAACTTGGGAAAAATTGTGGATGGTCTTTAGATGGCCCTTTCCTGCAATAACCTGTGGTTCTCCAGATGCTCTAATCCAGTGGTTCTCAACCTTTTTCAGGTTGAGACCCCACTTGCGCCGCCCATGCGCGGCGCGACCCCGACCCACGTGCGCGCGCGCGATGGGCCGATCCGTGCATGCGTGGCGCACGTGCGACAACCCGAACTGCGCATGCGTGGCGCGACAGGCCGATCCACGCATGCGCGGCGCGTGCGCAACGGGCCGATCCACGCATGCATGGCGTGATGGGCTGATCCGCGCATGTGCAGCACGACAGGCCGATTCGTGCATGCGCGGCGCACACGCGACGGGCAAAAAAAACAAAAAACAAAAAAACAAAATGGCGGACCGCAGTGTCCGGCGACCCCCGCGAAATGGTCATTCGACCCCAAATGGGGTCACGACCCATAGGTTGAGAACCGCTGCTCTAATCCCATCAGCCTCAGCTGCCCAGCAGCAAAAGCTCAGGAGAAGTAGAGTTCAGAGTCTCTAGTTCAGGGGTCTTCAGATTTGGCCCTTTGATGACTTGTGGACTTCAACTCCCAGAATTCCTCAGCCAGGCATGCCTGTGGTCATCAAAGGGCCAAGTTTGAAGAGCCCTGCTCTAGAGCAATGTTTTTCAACCTTGAAGAAGAGTGGACTTCAACTCCTAGAAGTCTCCAGCCAGCGTTATCTCTTGACACTACAAGATCTCAGAAGGGTTTGGTCCATTAAGGATTGTCAAGTCAATGGGCATGAAACAGGCTCTTTCATCTTCCTTTGTTCATCATCTTCTCCCCTTCTTGAGCGGGAGATGGACCAGCCTTCCTTGTTTCTTCTTCTTTCTTGGCCCAAAAGTGCTTTTTCAGAAGGCAACTGGGACTTCCTTGGTTTCTCATCTCAGAAGCTTTTTCAGCTCTGACCGGATGGGGGATGGTGTCTCATGAAGAAGCATCTTTGGGACAACTGTGACCTGGATGACTGAGAATCTCCGTAGACACGTCTTCCTTGGCTTCCCAAAACACCTCGTCGCCACCTCCTCTTCCATCCTTGCATCCAGCACGTCTTCCGAATCCACGTTCACATGCCTTCCCTCTTCCAGCCTTAAAATCAAACCAACCATGAGCTGAAGCTTCTGCCAGATCATGCAAGTGAGCCAAGTGAGATACTCCAGGTTGGCTCAGGTGAGAAGAGACTTTATTTTGAAACTGGACAGCTGGCTCATTTCCCAGTGTCCCCATTTTTTTAAAAAAAAAATCTTCTTGAAAAATGTTCTGGCTTAGCTTCAAAGAAGGCTGCTCAGGAAGGGAGGCTCCCCCAGTGATCATCTAGTCTCTCCCTGCCCGTGGAAGATATCTACTGCTAAACCATCTCGGGGTTTTTGACAGAGGCAGCCCCAAAAGACCTCAAATTCAAATAAATACACAAAGAGGAGATCTTCTAACAGTTGGGACCTGCATGAGGCAGGCCGTTCTGAGAAACCCTGTTTGAATCAGGATCGTTCTGGGTTAGATGCCCGTTCCTGATCACTACACCACGGCAGATTCCATAAAAACGAACCAAAAGAATAAACTGTAATAATAACAACAACAATAATAAAGTTGGAGGTCATCTAGTCCAACCCCCTGCTCAGGCAGGAAACCCTATACCATTTTGGACAAATGGCTGTCCAGTCTCTTCTTAAAAGCTTGCAGTGTTGGAGCATTCACAACTTCTGGAGGCAGGTGGTTCCACTGGTTAATTGTTCTCACTGTCAGGAAGTTTCTTCTTAATTCCAGGTTGCTTCTCTCCTTGATGAGTTTCCATCTGTTGCTCCTTGTCCTGCCTTCAGGCGCTTTGGAGAATAGCTTGACTCCCTCTTCTTTGGGGCAGCCCCTGAGATACTGGAACACGGCTATCATGTCCCCCCTCGTCCTTCTCTTCATTAAACTAGACAGACCCAATTCCAGCAACCGTTCCTCGTATGTTTTAGCCTCCAGTTCCCTGATCATCTTTGTTGCTCTTCTCTGCACTCTTTCTAGAGAGTCTCAGCATCTTTTCTACATGGTGGTGACCAGAACCCATGTTGTGGATACCATATATGTTGCAACTCTAGCTATCCAATAAAAAACCCAACCTATTGCTTTTGGGGAGGCTGGGGAGGAAGGGAAGGTAAACTGCCGCAGATAACACCATCCCTGGTTTGTGTGTGTGTGTGTGTGTAAAAAAAAAAAGGAATGAAAAGTCCATCTGATACACAGGGAGATAAAGAAAAGGAAAGCTTAGCTTTGTCCATGTGCAAAGAAAAAAGGATCGAGAGGCCGCTTAGATGCAATCGTGTCTCGTGAAATGACTGCGCAGACCCCAAAGGAGTAGAAAAACCAGAGAGAAGGAAATGAAACTGGTTTGAACCTGTCGCCTTTCTTCGCTGCCAACCTGGATCAACATCTGGGCCTTTTTTTCTTTTTTGGACTTTTTACAAGATTGAAAATATCACCCTGCAAAATTTGTAGGGGATTAAATGGAAACCTCACCTCGCGGTTGGAATCAAAGGGAACTGACCACTTCTGTGCAATCCTAGTCCTCTTCTTTGCAACGTCCCGTGTGGGTTGGACTCCAGCTTCCATAATCCCCACCCCCACTGGCACGTCCTTGGCAGGATGCAACAGCCAGTGCAAAGTCCTAATAGGGAGAAGAGCATCATTTGGGGTGGGGGGGGGAGAGAGGGGGGGAATTGGAATATAAACGAAGTTAAGACGATTGTAATTCTTCCTGTGCCTAATGAAAGGGAGGCAAAAAGCAGGAAGGAGAAAGAGATAAATTGAAGGCAGGGAGTCTGGAATCCCAAGGGAATCTTCCCCTTGATCTTCTTCATCCCTGGGAACTGGATCACCAAGCAGGATCCTTTAGGAGGATAAGAATCGTGGACACAACACAGGATCCTCTTGCCACTTGTGGCTTGGAAGGATCTGCAAGGAGAGAATAAGAAAAAAAGGGGGGGGATTTTTTCTGAGTGGCTTTTGACAGCTGCCGGCTGCTGGCTGTGAAACACCCCTGCCTGGTGGGTCGGACAGCAGAGAAAAGGAAGGGGTAGAATGCGTCTAAATAAGGAGGTTTGATTTCTCCGTTCTGTCTCAATAGCTCTGTGTCTGTTTCCCTTCCCTTCTCCTACCTCCCATCTGTGCAATTGAGATGTCAAAAGTCACAGAGTGCCGTTTTTGTTCTGCGAACAGCATTGAGGATCCTGACCTTTAGAGCTTGCTGCAGTGCCTCAAAATCCCCAGAGGACTAGAAACTTGCTTCCTTTGATAAGAAGGCCTTGAAGGCAGAAAATGTCAGGCATGATTCTCGGGGTTGGGGAGCATCTCCGAAAGAAGATTCACAATGCAAGAAGCAAGCAGGCTGCCCTCTAGAGCAGTGTTGGCCAACCTCGTCAACTTCAAGTGGGGTGGAGGGCTTCAACTCCCAGAGTTCCCCAGCCAGCTGTTTTGGGGGGCTGTCCCTGGACCCTAGCAGCAGAAGGGGAGAAGGTACCATATCCAATGAAATGCTTCTGTAAAGCTTCACCCGTTTCAGTGAAGGTCTTCTCCAACAAAGAAGAGAAGACCCAGCCAACTCATTAGCCTGCATGCAAACCATACATGTCACAATTTGGGGATGGGGGTCACCTCCCTCCCATACCTTGTTGGGCATCCATCCAAGGTGGCATCACCTGGACCAAAAAGGTCTCCTGAGGAACACTTCACAGCTCAGCCCTGGAGATACCAGGTAGATGGGAAGCTGAACACGGAGAGGCGTTTGCAGGTCGAAAGGGTGTGTATTGTGGAAGTTGTTAGTGACCACTTGGCTACTGCACAAACAGGACTTGTGATTGTAACCTCTGAGGGAAACACAGCATGAGATGTGAGCAGTTTCTTGGTCTTGCTGCGTGAATGGCTGGCGGTCTTCTCCTTGGTCAAAAAGCTCAGGCAAAGTTGATGGAGCCTTTGAGGTCTTCATGACTATGTCTCTGTCCTTTGGGGCGTTTTTCCTTTCCTCTTACTGCTTTAAGCTGCAGATTAATGAAGATTTAAATTGATCGATCCATCAACCAAGTTGGGTAATTAATAGGTTTGAAAACGAACCGGTTTGGGATGGGGATTTATTTATTTATTTATTTAATGTATTAAT